>CM060948.1:34653791-34666291 GCA_030765055.1 Mantis religiosa
CTTTGGGGTTGGCGCGCGTAAGTGGCGTAATCACTTCCATCCCGTCTTGAGTCCATAGGACCTGTTGGGGGGGGGGGCTTGTTAGTCTCTAGGTCTTGCCCTATGGAAAGCACCACAGAGGCGCTGGGCTCCCTTTCGGGACAGCTCAGTAACTCCCTGGTCATCAGAGGGGGGGGGGGGGTCAGTCTTCACTTTGTGTAGATTGCCCTGGTAGATATCCCTCGAGCTTATATATAAGATGTAATACAACGCGACTCTTTTCTACGCCCGCCTCGGTAGCGTAGATGGTAGCATGTCTGCCTCACGTTCAAGAGGTCCCGAGTTCGAATATCGGTCAGGGTGAGTTACCTGGATAAGGCTTTTTCCGGGGTTTTCCATTATCCTTAAATACGAATGTTGGGTAGCTCTAAGCTCCATGGACCCCACGGCGACGCCGTGGCTCAGTGGTTAGACCGCTTGGCTCTCACCAACGCGGCCCGGGTTCGATCCCAGGCGACCGCAAAGTGAGATTTGTAGTGGACAACACGGCGTTGGGGCGGGTTTTCTCCGGGACCTCCGGTTTCCCCCGCCATCTGATTCCACCGGTGCTCCATCTTCATCTCATGCATCATCAGAGTCACCGCCTGCGGTGCCGTATGTAGTAAAAGCGGGCGTTAAACACTACACATTTCATTTCCATGGACCCCAGGCTCATTTGAGCATCATTTCACCCATTTGATTCACTATCCGATATGACTTAACGCTGGAAGACGTAAAATTACAAAAAAAAAAAAAAAAAAAAAAAAGCTCGTTCTCTCTCTCTCTCATTCGCATGTTTGAAGATAAACCAGACGATTTTAGTTAATTGATGGAAATTAATCATTTCTCCACACTAGCCGTATATAGGCTAAGATATTTGATGGATGCAGTCAACATGAAAAATTCAATGCCATGGCCGGGATTTGAACCACGGATCTCCTGGTTTCCGTCCAGTCGCTCTTAACCTTAGAGCTACCATGGCCAACGTGCCTTCCTGACATTAAATTCCCCAGTTGACTCATATATTTCCCCGGTAGACCACTAGGGGCTCTCGCATCCGAGATACACCGTTTGTGGCGACTTACTATTGTAAGAGCGACTGGACGGAAACCAGGAGTTCCGTGGTTCAAATCCCGGCCATGGCATTGAATTTTTCATGTTGACTGCATCCATCAAATATCTTAGCCTATATACGGCTAGTGTGGAGAAATGATTAATTTCCATCAATTAACTAAAATAATAAGAGTTAAATGATGAAGCCTGGGACTTAAGTACTTACAATAGTAAGTCGCCACAAACGGTGTATCTCGGATGCGAGAGCCCCTAGTGGTCTACCGGGGAAATATATGAGTCAACTGGGGAATTTAATGTCAGGAAGGCACGTTGGCCATGGTAGCTCAAAGGTTAAGAGCGACTGGACGGAAACCAGGAGATCCGTGGTTCAAATCCCGGCCATGGCATTGAATTTTTCATGTTGACTGCATCCATCAAATATCTTAGCCTATATACGGCTAGTGTGGAGAAATGGTTAATTTCCATCAATTAACTAAAATAATAAGAGTTAAATGATGAAGCCTGGGACTTAAGTACTTACAATAGTAAGTCGCCACAAACGGTGTATCTCGGATGCGAGAGCCCCTAGTGGTCTACCGGGGAAATATATGAGTCAACTGGGGAATTTAATGTCAGGAAGGCACGTTGGCCATGGTAGCTCAAAGGTTAAGAGCGACTGGACGGAAACCAGGAGATCCGTGGTTCAAATCCCGGCCATGGCATTGAATTTTTCATGTTGACTGCATCCATCAAATATCTTAGCCTATATACGGCTAGTGTGGAGAAATGATTAATTTCCATCAATTAACTAAAATAATAAGAGTTAAATGATGAAGCCTGGGACTTAAGTACTTACAATAGTAAGTCGCCACAAACGGTGTATCTCGGATGCGAGAGCCCCTAGTGGTCTACCGGGGAAATATATGAGTCAACTGGGGAATTTAATGTCAGGAAGGCACGTTGGCCATGGTAGCTCAAAGGTTAAGAGCGACTGGACGGAAACCAGGAGATCCGTGGTTCAAATCCCGGCCATGGCATTGAATTTTTCATGTTGACTGCATCCATTAAACCAGACGAGCTGTAACAGTGAAACTTGAAACATAGGGGTTTTGCATGACTTTTGTTCCAAGAATAGGGATGACAATTATGTGCATTTTAGAATAGAATGAACGTGTAGAGATATATGGCACCGCAGGCGGTGGCACTGATACATGTAATAGAGATGGAACACCGGTGGAATGAGATGGTGGGGGAAGCCGGAGTTACCGGAGAAAACCCACCCCATTGCCCCATCTTCTTTCCTCTGGCAGTGAGGCGGTTGTCATGGTCACTTTGTACCTACAGCTGGAGTCCAAGCTCTGTGTAGTTGGAAGGAATGCGATCAAGTTTACATTGAGTAAGATTGACATCAGAGAGGGGAGGAGAGTCCTGGAGGCCAGACGGGCAGTGGCGTTTCCGTGTTTTCGATGAATGCATACAACTAACGATTGGAAGATAAAACAAATTTTCTTTAAATTTAATACGTTTTTGTTAGTTTTATGATCCATTGTTAATGATTAAAAGATTAAATTTAAATACCAAACAACTTGGCTTGATCATGCAGCAAGACAACGTTTAAGGATGACATTTTCTTTTTACTATAGCGTACATTTAATTTAACTTAATTCAAAATACTTAATATAGGCAAAAATTAAAACAAAATATACAGATCTTGATAGCCATTGTTATCCACATTCACATCACGACTGCCTGCATTGTTACTCTCGGCAACTTCAGAAACATCTTCTCAGGTTTTCATCTAAATAAATAAGTTTTGACCAGATTTTGGCAAAATTTTAACACGTATACAAGATACTCATGCCTCATACAATTTTAGGTTTCTAAATTAAAATTTTCTGTTTGCTTCCACATTTTCTCCACTTGAAGCCGATAGTTTTTAAGACTCCTATCAAAGATGTTGTGACCCAAGGAAAGTGTATCCTGTACTTAACAATCGGACGGAGTTTCTTCGCTTTTGTAATTACTTCCTGTATTTTGCAGGGTTCCTGAACAGCTTCCCGGATAACACACTTATCAAATTCACCCAAACACCTTTCGATTGTCTTTCGATTGGCGTTGAGTATAAAATAGAATGTCCGTTTTGCTCCTGAAATTGTTTACGCTCCTTTCTAATCTTCAGAATGAAATTTTCTGATTTTCCACAATAGCCTGCTGCCCGCGCCTGTGGTGGTAGCGTGTCTGCCTCACGCAGGAAAAAACAAATTGTTCAAATAACTGCTGTTTAAAGAGGTCCCGAGTTGAAGCTTGGTCAGTGTGGGTTATTTGGATAAGGTTTCTTAAGGGGCTTTCCCTTATCCTGAAAGAATTTCGGGTAGCTCTAAGCTCTATGTACCCTGTGCTCATTTGAACAGCATTTCATTCATCGTCTAAATTAACTTAACATTGGAGGTTTTCCTTATCCTGAAAGATGAATGTCGGGTAACCCTAAGCTCTATAGACTCTGGACTCAGTTGAGAATCATTTCACCTGCTTCATTCATCGCCCGGTGTAACAACGTTGGAGGACGTGAATTAAAAATTATAATAAAATTTATATTTATCTATTATATGTATTCCGCTGCCCCTTTTGTTACCTGCTTGTGGGGTATTTAAGGAATAATTTTGCTTGGATTCGTTATGACATTTTTCTCTTGTATTCCAACTAACGAACCTGACTATAGACCACATTTGTTTACGAATGGCTCCTGATGAACCCTCATCCACTGCTCATGTAAGGAACAATAACATAACACTATCAAGTGATAATATCTGTTTATGTAAGCATTGCCACACATCACCAGGTTACTTCCCACTTCACCCCGACCCTCTACACTCAAACATATAGAGCTTGGTCTCTACCAGTACCTGTAGTTGTTTACATGCGCGGCCGATAACAGTACAGTCCAGGCTCACTATACCTATGGAAAAATTCACACATATCCGGCCTTTAGTGAAGATATTGTAGCTATCCCTTTAATATTTTCAAGCGCAGCGCTTTAAAGATTACTGGTAGATTAGATTTAGATTTATTGTGCATATTCCAAAATTTTACAATTTACAACTTTTGGCTACATTTATTTGTCTATACCTTGTTGCTACCTTGGCTTGCATGGCACCCTGGTGTTCTGCTCTACCAGGTAACTCTTAACCTCCATACCTACTTGTTACTTAATTAGTCCCATTCTTCCCCCTCATTTTCCTTTCTTATATTCTTTACATTTCTGGCCAATTTTTCTTTTACTTTCTGCAAGAACTCACCAATACTTCTTACCTTCTTTTCCTCTCTGCCCGTTAACATTCTTATAGCTACTATCCTCTTCTCTACTATCTCCCAGTTTTCCTCCCAACCTTTTTTTCTCCATATTGCAACGTCCTCGCATTCTGTTACATAGTGTTCTATGCTTTCTTTTCTCCCACACAATTCACAAATTCCCTTTTCGCTACCTCTTATCCCTCTTAGAAATATTGTTCCTGTTCTCATCCAAGCTAACCCTTCTCTCTGTTGTCTATTGCAGTAATCTACGTATGCTTCTCGTCCCCAATTTCTTTATATTTGCTTGTAAATTTGTAATGATTTCATATTTTCTAGACTTCCCCATATTTCCTGTCTTTCTATAACTTCTATTCTGCATTTTACTAATTTACCCACATCGCTTGCATTCCTTTCCTCTAATCTCCATATATCTCCCATTCCTATTTTTCCATAATTCCTCCTATCTCTTCCCACCAACTATTTGAGTTCTCTAATCTTTTTTGCTGCCTCATGCATAATTTTATAATTTCCTCTTCTTCTTTGGCCAAATACCTATACCAAAATTTAATATTCTTGCCATTATTATTCCATTTCTTCTTGTATTTCCTAATTCTACTAAAGCTACTTCCCTGGGTGTTGATCTTGGTAAGGCTAGTAGCCCTTTACTGAACCTTCTGTAGTTTTGGTCCACCGTTTAGTTTATATCTGTGGCTCCCCCAGATCTCCACTGCTTACAACATTTTGGATTCAACTAGTGCTTCAAACATTCTTTCTAACCACTTGGTTGTCATTTCTAGTTTATATTTGCATATTCTTATCCCATTCATTGCCGTCCTTCCTTTTTCTTCAATTTTTCTCCTGTGTGTTCTTCACTTTCCATTGTTATTCAACCTTACTCCTAAGTATTCAAATTCATTGACCACTTCTACCCTTTTGCCATTTAGTACCCACTTTTCACCTTCTTGAAGACCATAACTTTCGGCTTATTTATGTTTAGTTTTATTCCCCACTCTTCACAAAATTTCTGGATTTCATTTTTTCCTTGTTCCATTTATACCTCGCCTTTAGCTGCTATGGTCATATCGGTGGCCGTTCTCCTTTGGAACATACTGAAGGTGTTAACTCGTTATCTTTGGTTTTTAATCATTAGATCACTCACACATTCACACTGTCATTCATACTTCCAGACTATGGGGAAGATGGGGAATTATCTTGGTCGGAAAATATCCCCACCCCCACCGCCGGGAATGGAACCTGGGACCCCTAGTACGGCAGGCAGGCGCTCTACCGACTGAGTTACGGGGCCAGTCGCATTTCATTTATTGCTTTCTGCAATCCTACTATCGTTATAAATCCTTAAAGGCAGTAGTATATGTAGACATCCATCCTGATGATGGGAGAGATGCGCGCTCCCGAAACGTCGATGTCTCAACATCTGCTTACCTGGCTCGAAGCCCGAGAACGTCTAGAACATGTAGACATATAGTCCATTAGGGGTTTCTTGGAGGGTGCCGGCAAACTGCTCAAATTCTTAGCTCCATTGCTGAATTACATCCGATTCAGAATTACTTTCTTCTAAATTTGTGATTAAAATGTTCAGTATATCATCAATGAATGCTTCTTTTGCCAGTACGTTTCTTCTACGTTCTTCACGTGTTCACAGGCAGCTTTTCAACTTTCTGGAGTAACATCTACTGCTGCATTGCGGATGATCTCACTTACACCTGTTTCTTTGAATGTCACATGTTTCGTCAGATTTGCTTTGATTTGTGCTCTTATTAACTCGAAAACATTCATAATTACAATGATACGGAGGTAAGGTACATCCATTTAATTCAGCTATTGAGTCTATTGCATACCATTTTAAGTTTTATGTCGTACAACGCCGGTTTTGATGCCGTATTTCCACTATTGCCATATGTTACTGACACTATAAAACACTGTTTCTAATTAAGCAAGACTCGCATTGGTTGGAGTACCTGTTGCTGATTGATCGACTAGGGATTCGCGGATGATAGTGGCAATGTGTTTACGAAAATTGTCACTCCTCCTTTGTCACAGGGAGGGGTAGCACTAAGTAAGTCATGTTTCAAGTTAAACCGACGAACAACTTACTGATACAGAAATTAAAGGATTGCAATAAGTAAAGAATCGTAATGGATTTCAAAGAAATCGTGTATCTTTGTTACAACACGTGCAGGCAGGTGCATTGGGTTGAATAGTTGTTTCAACAAAAGAAACGTAAGAAACAGTGTTCTTAGCAAGGTTCTAAATGGATAGCACTTGACTCCGTTTGAAAAGGTATTCTTCGGATCCTTAATGATGGCATGACCGAGACTAATAATCACAATAGACAAAATAGTCACAAAGGAGTTTTGGGTGTGAAAAGACAGGGCTTCAAGAAGTGAAAGTGACACACACGCACAGCTGTGCACAGTGAGGATAGACAGTCCGTGGCGAGCAGGCCATTAATACGGTCCTCTGGTTCTATCTTGGTCGAAGGGAAGAATTAAATACTATCGAGTAATAAGCATTCCACATACAGTAACTCTAAACAGTGATATTGGTAACCCTTGGTCGGCAACTTCGAGTTTGATGAAATGATAAAAAGAAGCAGTTATTAAACCAGTTTGAAACGGTTTTTCCAGTGTCATTAGAACCATTCTTACTTATATATCCACGCATATCCTGAGAGTATCTAATTGCTCATACCCTGCGCTACCCATCATTTTATTGCTTCAATACCTTGGGGTACTCCACCCAAGGCTGGGCGTAATAAGGCAACTATTAATTTGACGTTTCTCTCTTACATCAATATACGTATATCTTTATTTTTACTTTGTTTTTGTTTCCCTAATTTTCGGCTTGCTAGTTTGACAAAGCATACGTAACGCTTAAGAAAAACACGTATGTGGTAAAAATAAACATAATATAGGCAAAGATAAGTAGGTAAATCGGTGGGAGTATTGTATGTCAGACTCCGAAAGAGGGGGAGGAGATGGAACCTGGCTCTCCCATATGTGAGACTAATCCTTACTGCCCGAGTCACCCTGGTTGGTTAGTACTGTATGCCCCTGATAAGAAGACTAGAGGGGCATGAAGAGGGAGAGGAGCTTGAATTGTTTATCTAATCCTGTAACGGATCTGTTTACTAGGAAATGAGTGTATGAGATTGCATATGAGTCACCCATGCTGCCAGATATAATGTTTGTTGCAGCAACTGTAGTGATAGGTATTATGTATCGCTGAGTTATGTGACAGCACTTGTGTATTTTATACGAACCTTCCATCCTTGTCATACTGGAAAGGTGAGCATAAACACCGTTTGGACAGCAAAAGTGATTACACTACACATTCCTATAGCTTGCCTTCTTGTCCTGGGTCTACAGTACAAGGCATATCGAATCAGCTATATATAATTGTATATCAGTGCACTAAAGATACTAACCGAAATGGCTGAATACCTTTATCTGACAGTATGCTTAATTATGTTCCTAATAATTCTAATACTTTATTCTTTTTTCAGTTTGAAATTGAAGATAGAACACCGTGAATGAAGCAGGAACCAAACAACGATCCCAATGCCAGTGTGACTGTATTTTTCCTTGTAATAAGTAATGATTGGTGTATGTGCTGTTACATAATTAAACAGACAGGGATTACAGAGAAGGCTTAGTTAAGCTTTTGGAATAGGCCAGTTATGGTCTTTGAGTTCATGGTTGTTTACAACAGATTAAAATTAATAATGAACCTGTACGCCACTGATAAAACTTCCCCGAGTTTCTGCTACTAGCATGTTCAATCATTCTATTTGATTACCTCCGTAATATATACTTAAGATTTGGGAGAGAAAAGGAGTAAGAAAATCGAAGGCAAGAAATAAAATTGGGTTCATTCCAAACTACAATATTCATCCGTTTGTAAAAGAAATTGCTCTACCACTTGTAAGGGGTTTGAACCCAGCTCTACCAAACAGCAATCACGCTAATAATTCTACCATTGCTATAACTAATTATTATTTACATATCTCTGTGAAAAATACGATTCTTCATGTGAAAGTAAAGGAATCAGTGATGCACTGGCCCACATTGGCGAAACGTCCAATGATTCGCCTGGCAACCCATTAAAACCACCGAAAAAAGCCCATGGATCAGCTAAGTCAGCCACGGCTATCGAAACTGGGTCTCCTGAAAGCGGGCCACAGACAATAAAGTAATATATATCCATATAAGCTCGCAGCTTCAAAATATTGGTGATGACGTAACGGTACACGCCAGAAAGTGAATCAGTAGATGACAGTGACATCGAACGCGCCACTATGTATCTTGTGAACAAATGTACAGATGTACTTTTTAGAGGTGGCGCGTGATCTTGCTCGGATGTGCGCGAGTGACGTCATGCGAATCAATGATAGGGGTAAGACTTCTGCTTTCACCAGCAGACTGCTGATAAAGCTAGAGGGTTAAACAGATGACTTACCTGACACCACTTTTTCTTCCAAATAAACAAGTAGACTCAACCATAAACTACTGCGCAACATTACGTCATACGCCACGTCTAAAAATTAATGCTGTAGATCGATCAACATTTTTAATCGATTAACCACATTACTTAATCGATTAATCGACATATCTGTTCTAAAATTAGGTGTAAGGATTATATGACATACCTTAATACTCTGTATACTTAATTATTTATGAAAATTTTAAATATTTATATTCAAAATTTGTGTTTGAATGAAGTGCACATGCTTTATATATGTAATGAATTAGATCTACAATATTTTTATAAGTAATTATTTAGTGACGTATTATATCAATATCTACATGCAAATAATACTTTATATGAAGACATACCTAGTCACTGTTGTTTCATACATGATTTTAAACATGTAAGTGCATTCACATGCTTTGAATTAAGTGCTGCTCTTCGTTTGGTGACAATATTTCCTGCATCACTAAACACACGTTCACTGGGAACCGATGTAGCTGGTACACAAAGTAATTTCTTAGCTTTGGATGAAAGAATTGGCAACTGAATAGAATGTGTCTTCCACCACTGAAGAGGATTTGCGAAGTCGTCATCCAGTTCACCCAAAGACTTGTAGACTTCTAGTAACATTTATTCGCTACTGAAGTCCAAAAATCCCCTGTTAAGCTAACATATTCCGCATACTTTGATGTTTCCAATAGCTTATATTCTTCAATATCGTATAACTTGTCAATTCGTCTACTTACAACATATTTTGATGGAGAATTATACGAACTGTTTCCAATGGCTTCTCTTAAAATTTCTTTTAGCCCTTAATCCGAAACAATATTAATAGGCCGGCTATCCTTTGCTATCCATTTTACGACTTTATATGTTAATTCAGCTTCTTTGATGGAAGAAATCGGTGTGGCTATGAAATTATTTAGATTGGACTGCGACGCCTAAGGAACAGTTGGAGATGATTCGTTAGCACTTTGAAATGAATGGATGTGTTTCAAATGATAATTAAAACTACTAGCACTACCACTATAACTAAATTATTTCCCACAAATTTTACAAAATACCTTTTCTTTCTGTCAGACACTTTTTAGCTTAAAGCCGACACGTACACCCAGTTTCCTTAGCAAATTTTCGTATGCCATAATTTTAATTCCACTCAGCAGAAAACGTTTTTACTTATTTTAACATTTTAACACAGAACTTTCACTCAATGTCACGAACTCAGAAATTTTACTGGCTTACTGCAGTTTACAGCAAAGTCACACCAGCACCAGTCCTGAGAAGAGGGATCAGCTATTGTTTCCATAGCTGCGTAATCGAAGTGTTCGGTTCAAGGTTGTACAGTTCAGTTTATGCTAGCAAGCGATAAATAATCAGTTGTATTCGATATGTTGTCACACACAAGCTGTAAGGAAAGAAACCTCTCTGTCAGCATCTGTATGTAGTTATAGTCGCCCTGCTGGAACGCTTACCATGGATTTATCTTGGGTAATAGACACCTCTCAGATAACGCACTGATTACTCCACGTGGAGTAAACGTATATCTGTCATTTGTGATTCCTGCGAATTCCATTGGTTGAAGTGATGCGTTCATTGGTGCTTAGCACACGACCGGGAGGCGCGTCAGTTCCCCTCTCTCTCTTACAAGAATAATCAGTGCGTTATCTGAGAGGTATCTATTACCAAAGATAAATCCATGGTAACCGTTCGAACAGGGCGACTATACGAGGGCTGTTCAATAAGAATGATCACATTTTTTTTGACAACGTACCTTTACCTATCCTCATAATTTTGATGGTTCTTCTTAAAATAGTCTCCCCTAAATGCGATGCACTTGTACCAGCGTTTCTGCCAGTCTTCAAAAACATGCCGGAAACCATGTTTTGAGAGATGTTTCAAAATTGCCTCCGCAGCCTTCACCACTGCTTCTGATGATGGATAATGCCTCCCACGAAGGCGTTTCTTCAACTTAGGGAATAGAAAAATGTCATATGGGTCTAAATCTGGACTATAGGGAGGGTGAGGGACGCACCTCACTTTGATTTTTGCAAGATATTAAGCAACAATATTGGCAATATACGGCCGCGCATTATCGTGGTGCAGCATCCAGCCTGCTTCACGGAAATGTAGTCTTTTGCGCCTGATATAGACTTGCAATGTTTTCAGGACATCCCTGTAGTATTGTCCAGTTACTGATGTGTGTGCAGGTACAGCTTGCTTATAAACCATTCCATGAATATCAAAGAATGAGATGAGCATAACTTCTCAGGGGAAGCAACCACTTTTGCTTTTTTGGGGGTTGGTGATGAAGGAGATTTGCACATTGAGTTTTGCTGTTTGCTCTCAGGATCAAAATGATTAGCCTAGTTTCATCAGCAGTGATTACGTTTGAAAGAAACTCCGGATCTTCCTCTAACATCGACTTTAATTGCATGTTCCACCTTCCTTTGAAATGAATAGTCTCCCCTCTCTAAGCATTTTAAACCACTTTCCTGTGCTGTAGGGAAGAACAGAATCTTCATAGCCCTCCTGTAACATTGTATAGGCCTCAACTGAAGATTTGTTGAGACGAAAGAAGAATTTCAAAGCCGCATATTGTTCCTCGCGTGTTACCTCCATTGCAGCGGTAGACGATACTGAACATGTCTGAAGTTGTCTGGTTCTCACAGGCGGGAACCAGGAGTACCAGCAATGAAGCTACGATGGCGTGTTTGTTTCACATTAAGGTAACAGAATATAATAAGATTGAATTTTAGTGCGAAAAATTATGACAGTAACTAATTATGATCATTCTTTATCGTACAGCCCTCGTACGTACCTCTTAGAATACTTCACAACAGAAGTGTTATTTAGACTCTCTTGGGGTTCATAGTGATTTCTTTTAGCTATGAGGAGTTATATTATCTCAAAGTTCAAAGGACATTACGTGTCTAGTGAAAGCTTGATGCGTTGGAAGGGTTGTTTAGGTTGGAAGCAATACATCAAAACAAAGAGGAACAAATATGGCTGAAAGAGTTTTGATTAATATTCATTGTAATCGATTAATTTTAATCGACTCGATTATTCGATTAAAATATTTTAATCTTTAAACTAAAATAAAAAAATTAATCAATTATTCGTTTTGGTTAATCGATTAAATCACGCAGTACTACTAAAATACTTCTGTAAAAGCAATTAGTTACACTTTGTGGATACGATGTCTAAAGCGTTTGACTTTGCTGTTCCGTCAGTGGAAGACCGCGAGTTTGTATCTTGACTCCGGGGTAAGTCTTTTACATAGGCACACAATTACAAAGTACAACACAGAAAAACAGAAAACTGAAAAGGACGTCAAGAATAATTATCAACGAACACGACTTAGCACATGGAGATATAAATATGAAAATAAAAGACGAATTTGGTATTTATCTTTTAAAGAGCGGGTTCATTAATTTTTTCCTTCTCCGTTGTTCTAAAAGCTTAAGGGTAGACTTTCTTCAGCCTTTTTCCAGAAAGAGAGCTCTGCTGCATAGAACTGAAGCGTTTTTCTCAACAAATTTAGCTTAAAGCTGTCATTTTGTGTGTTCATTAAAATGTGTCACCACTGTAATCTTTCAGCAGTTCTGTAGAGAAGTTTCATAGAAAACGGAGTTAATCGCGCTATTATT